>OV651813.1:54935936-54959936 GCA_927349885.1 Psylliodes chrysocephalus | reverse complement strand
CACGAGCTAGGAGGTGCCTATCATCTTAGGAGGATGCACAATGGGCCTAATGAGGCCTAAGTGCCGTGAGGTAGCCCACCCTCTACACGTTACAAATACAGATAGTGTGGGTACCAGGGCACAAAGGTATTCAAGGAAATGAGAAGGCTGATGAACTCGCCAAAGAGGGATCAGATCTACCATTCACAGGACCCGAACCTGTATTTGGGATAAGCAAAATATCTGCTAGACAGGCAGTGAACAGGTGGATAACCACAAAACACCAAATTCACTGGCAATAGATAAGAGGGCACAGAATCAGTAAGCTCATGCTAAGGGAACCAAACCCACGTATGGCTACTGAGGCAATACAACTCGCAAGGCCTCAGATATTCACCATTGTGGGATTACTAACGGGGCACTGGTTGCTGAAACACCTTCATGTGATGGCATTACACAATGATCCCACTACGTATAGACTCTGCATGGAAGAGGAAGAAACCTCATATCATGTGATCTTCGAATGCGAAGCTCTTACTAGGCGACGGTTCACCCTTTTCGGCCTAGAACTGGAAAGAACGCCCCAGGAACACTTGGTAGGGAATTTATTAAAACTAACCAAAGACACAGGACTATTCCAAAGGTAGTTCCTGATTACGGGAAAAGCAGGGGAATACAATAGATCCAAGAGGCCGCAGTGTTCTGGGTCAAACCTAACCCTACCTGCTTATAATTGCCAAAGATATCGCAAAAGTCTCAATGTACACGCAACAAAAGTAGTAAGTCCAATTTAAGTAATATAAAGTCTTACCCTGTTCAATTATTAATAATTAAAAACACACCCAACTAGGATTTGTGTGCTCTCCAATAAATTATATAATGGTTTAAGCCTAATTATTCTCTCTAAAAGAAAGAAATAATAAAATATTAGGACAAAGTACTTTTAATGATTTAGGTGAAGGAGGGTGAAGATGACGCGGAGTCAAAGATGACGCATCTAATTATTTCTTAATTCAAACCATAGAGCGACCTAGTTGTCTGGCAGCGCAATCCATAATAATCTATTGAGTGTCTATATTAAATAGCAGCCTTCTCCTGCGCCGGTCAGTATGAGTTTGTAAGCGAAGTGTGTCTGACGCATTTATGTTATTAGGTGACTCTGATGTTACATTGAAAGGTAAGCCGTTAAGTTATAATATTTTAGTTCTAATTTCACATAGTGCTTTCGAGTGAGTAGTTTTCTATGACTTAAAGATGTTTTCATAATTATCTATTGATGATAAAAGATATTTATAATAATATTTGTATTATCGTGTCGTATTAGTTAAGATGACGCAGTATGCGTCATGTTTCCCGTCTAACCTGCGCCATCTTCTCCGACAAGCATTTATATGGGACCTAAAATTATTTTATTTACAGATGCCGGTCAAATATAATAAAAAAACTCAAAGGGGAAATTATTCCTCAGAAAAAGTGAATGCTGCTTTACACGAAATAGTTGCAAATAGTCGAAAAATTCGAGAAGTGTCTAGATCGTTTGAAGTTCCTGAAGCTACTTTAAGGCGAACATTGAAATTAAAAAATAAACAAATCCAATCGAAATCTCAGTCTTTAGGAAGAGCTGCCGTGTTTTCACTTATTCAGGAAAAAGAAATCGCCGATCATGTGATTATGCTGGCTAAATTATTTTTTGGCTTAATGCCTATAGAATTAAGAAAAATTGCGTTTAAGTATGCGGAAAAAAATAATATACCAAACACATTTAATGCCGAAAAACAAATGGCGGGTAAAGATTGGTTACATCGTTTTATGAGAAGAAACCCACAAATTTCATTACGTAAGGCAGAAGCTACTAGCATTAATAGAATAACTGCTTTCAACAAAAGTGAAGTCGAGCTTTTTTTGCTAATTTGGAAAGAATGCAAGAAAAACATAACTTTTTACCTGATAGAATATTCAACGTCGATGAAACTGGTATATCCACGGTTCCTAATGAACATCAAAAGAGACTTGGACCAAAAGGAATCAAACAATTTGGTATTGTAACTTCTTGGGAACGTGGTAAAAATACAACAGTTATTGTATGCATGAGTACAACGGGCACTTTTATACCACCGTTATTCGTATTTGCCAGAAAATGGATGAATCCACTATTAGGAAAAAATGGACCTACCGGTGCAATTTATACATGCTCTGAAAGTGGATGGAGCAACGAAAATATTTTTCTTATGTGGATTAAACATTTTCAGGCAAAAGTTTTATGCAGCCAGGAAAACCCAGTATTACTGGTGTTAGATAACCATAGTAGTCACATTTCTATTGAAATATATGAATTTTGCAAGAATATGGGAATAATTATGGTATCAATTCCGCCACACACATCTCACAGGCTACAACCATTAGATATAACATTCTTTGGCCCATTTAAAAATGCTTTTAGCCAACAGCGTCATGTATTTTTAAAGTCAAAACTTTACAATTCCGAATTCAAAAATAAAGAAACTCCTTATGACCTTGCTGAAATTTTTAAACTAGCCTATGAGAAAGTTGCGAATATAGAAAAAGGAGTTTCTGGATTTAAAACATGTGGAATATTCCCTATAGATTCTACCAAATTTACAGATTCTGACTTTGCTCCTGCAGAAAACTTCAATAAAACAACTGATCGACCATTATTGCCAATTCAACCAACAACAAATAGACGTTCTCCAGACATACATCAAGCATCAACAAGCAGACAATCTCCAAATACGCAGCAACCATCAACAAGCAGACAATATCCAGACATACATCAACCATCAACAAGCAGACAATCTCCAATTCATACAACACCACCAAAGGAGGTATTGTCCAATATATCTAATTCCCCGATGAAAAAACATGTACCTATTCAGATAATTTCACCAATACCAGTTATCCCAGGAAAAAAGAGAAAAAATTTACGTCCTCAGCAACATTCTGAAATTTTGACTAGTACTCCATTTAAAGAAGTTTTGGAAGAAAAAGATAATAAAAAAAAAATAAAAATAAACAAAGCAAACGCAACCAAGAGAAATTTGACAAACTCGTCAAAAACTAAAGAAAATCAAAAGGACAAACCGAAGACAAAAGAAAAGACTCTAACGAAAACCAAAAAAAGAACTAAAAAGATTATTATAGAAAGCGAGAGTGATGAAGAGAGCTACGATGATAAAGAAATATGTGATGATGATGAACTAGATGATGTTAGTGGTGAGGGGGAAATATGCACAGTATGTTGTGACTTCGGCAAACATAATGAAGTATGGTTCCGATGTACACGTTGTGGACTTTGGTCTCACAAAGCATGTACAGGTGCTGACAGTCCAGATAACTATATTTGCAATTTTTGTCTTAGTTAAAGTCATGTTTTAATGTTTAATCGTATGTGTTCCTGTTTTTTTGTATGTTTCATGTTTAACTGTATGTTTAATGTTCAATTATATGTTCAATGTTTGACTTTTATTATTTGCGTCATCTTATCCGCCACGGTGCGCCATCTTTTCCTGCATGGAGGAAAAGATGGCGCAAATGCACTTTTTTTTTGTTTTTCCTGTAAAATGTATTAGGTTGGTCAGACAACAAAAATAACCGAACATTGACAGAAGCAATTGATTACTTTATATATGCATTGTATTTAAACTTCCATTTTTACCTTACAGCCTAAAATAATATAGTATTTTCTTAAGTGCGTCATCTTCACCCCCTTTCCCCTACTTTAAATTAATAATTTTCAATTTACTGTTAAAACCCTCAAAATGGCTTTAGGACCCATAGCAAGTAATACAGATATCATTCAAAATAGGAATATTACTTTATTGGAAAAATAAAATAACAACTACGATTTACCCCAGCAAACACAAATATGTAACATATATGTATCATTTACATGTACTAGTTCCGTGTTACATAACAAAGTAACTTACATGTTACATAATAACTCACGTGATTACTGTGAAAAATGACCTAATTTTGTTATATAGCAGGTTCCTTATATGTGATGTAATGGGTTAAGTACATGTAAGGAACAGTGTTATATATCGGAAGACATGTAACATTTATATTACCATTGTAACACTTAATATGCTTCATTATTACAGCACATATACATTACTTTTTTCATATAACATTAGTATTATAAATGTTATATAAATGAAGGTATGTAAATGTGTCGTCTAAAAATGTACGTATTAGTTATACAGTATGTCTACTTAAGTTGGAACCATATGGAAAACTTTTGTATTATTGATTTTGTGAAAAAATGTATTTTTGATAAAAAGTTCTGCACGGTCCAAAACTTAAAATGCAACTATCAGATATAAATTTTTTTAAGCCGTATACGAGGTTTGTCTACAAGTGTGAATTTTACTCAAGAGTAAAGACCTTTATTTTTTACAATACAGAAGAATATTATAAAGTAAGGTTATTTTGAAATAAAAGTTATATTTAAATATGCAATTACACTCATTTAGCATAAAAATTCAGGTTAGGTGATTATTTACGTTTTACATTATAAATTATTTGTAGTTATAAATTAATTAACCACCGAACCTGAATTTTAATGCTAAATGGCTGTAATTGCATATTTAAATATAACTTTTAATTTAAAATAACTTTACTTTATAACATTCTTCTGTATTGTAAAACATATAAAGGTACTTTACTCTTGAGTAAAATTCATATTTTTTTGGCGAACCTCGTATGCAGCCCAAAAAAATTGATATCTGATGGTTGCATTTTAAGTTTTGGACCATGCAGGACTTTTTATCTAGAATAAATTTTTTCACATAACCAATAATAAAAAAGTTTTCCATATGGTTCTAACTTAGGTAGACACATTGTATGACAAATACTTACAAAAAAACGTCGAAAATATTTGGAGGAATAAAAAAAAGTAATTTAAATGTATTTGTTAGGTATATCAATAATTTTATTGGACAAATTTGTAACCGAAACCAAAAATATATTATAGAAATATTTCACACAAATATAATAACCCAAATTCATCATAAAAATCACAAAATATCTGCTATTAACGACGATCCACGGCCTCGAAATTCAGGGCCCCATCAAGCATGACCTGAAAAGAGAACAAAAATTAATATTTACACCTCAAATGTATCATCGAAATTCAGTACACACATATAATAACTCAATATCATTATAAAAACACAACATACCTGCTATTTTCCACAATAAATCCAAAAATGTCACAGGTACCTCCATAAAACGCCTATAGCCGCCATTGAACATTGAAACACTACTAAAAATAATGCACCAGATATTCTACTTACCTACCTAAAAAACATGTGTATTTCAAGGACCGTTTGGTCAACAGCATTTATGTATACAGGGTGTCCTTTAAAATGTGTCCCAAAATTCTCAGGCAGATTCCTTAACCAAAAAATGGAAAAAAGTTCCTATAGACCTATGTCCTAAAGTGCCCCCTAAGCGAGCAACAGCCTCTCGAAATCATTTTTTTTATTTTGATTTTTTGAATTTTCTTAAAAATGGAAACAAATAAAAGAACCAAATTTTGGCTGTTAAATATGATCAATAATAGTGACCTTTTGACACCTTCAAAAAGAAATTATTTCGTCAGGGGTGTACTTGGGAATTTTTTGAAAATTTTGATTATTCATAACTTTTTTGTGTTTTTGGTAATGACTTATCCATATTTTTTTTTACATTCTACATTGAAAACTACGTCAAAAAGGAATACTTGTTTGATCTCGATTGGAGCAGCCGTTTCCGAGAAAACATCATCCAAAGATATTCGTGCAGTTTAGGTTAATTTTCAATTTTGGCTGTTGTAGCCAAAAAGTTGGAAATCGAGGAACACGGCTTACATGTCCCTATCCTTACTTTTGAAGGTCTATTCAGTGGCAAAAAATATTAGTTGATACAGGGTGATCAAAAATCGGATGTGATTTTGGATTTTTGATCACCCTGTATCAAATAATATGTATTTTATGTCACTGAATAGACCTTAAAAAGTTAGGATAGGGACTGTAAGCCGTTTTCCTCGATTTCCAACTGTTTGGCTACAACAGCCACCTGAATTTGAAAAAATGTGATTTTTGAGTAGCTGTAGATCCTTTACTATTCATATTAGATAACAAGTGTGATATATCATTGAAGTCAGATTATCGAGCAGATTCTAAAAATATAAAAATATACAGGGTGTTCCATTTAAAAAACATAACTTTGATTTGGCACGGCCTTATGAAACACCCTGTCACATCGTAACTAATTTTAAAATGTGAAGCTTAAAGCTGCCTACTTTTATTATAACAGATCTACAGAGCTTCCTCACACTAATCAATCACCCTGTATACTATTTTTAGCTCTCTAAATAAAATTTAAAAATTTAGTTCCCATTTATTTATTATGAAGACCATAAGGTTTGTATTTAGCTGTTTAGAATAAAAAAGTAAAAATATGTATTTTTTTGGCGTTTTTGTGTTTCATGGATAATTTTTTTCGCTCACTGATAAAAATGTTTCTTCAGTTAAACATTATTTCTAAAAGTGTTCTGGTGCGATTCGTTGTATTGTTATTATTTTGTTTAAAATGGCTCACAATAACTACAATAATGATTACACATTCGGCGAAATGACGGACATGCACTTATGTTTTGGACTCGCTTCTGGAAATGCCAATGAAGCTCGCAGACTTTATCAGGAGCGCTTTCCAAATAGGCATCTTCCATGCGCTAAGACGTTTTCTAGAATTGACGATAGACTTCGGGAAACTGGTACATTTAAGAAAAACTCTAGTAACAGTGGAAGACAAAATTATGTGAGAACTCCTGCTTTGGAAGAAGCAATTTTGGATAGGGTAGCTGAAACCCCATCGACAAGTACCAGAAAAATAGCAAATGGTAAGTAATTACTTATTTATTATTTTAGCTACCCCGTACCTTATCGTATAAAACTAGTTTTTTTACTTGTTATTGCTTCTCTTACATTTCACGACTTTTCGTATCGAAAAGAGTTGCGTTATGCAGAAAAAATCTGATTTCCCAAATCAATGGATTCTCTTTCTTAACTATTCACTACACAGATTCTCTCATTTAATTTCAGAAGTGGGAGTCGGACGTAACACGGTATGGAAAGTTTTGCGTGAACAACAATTGTACCCTTACCACATTCAAAAAGTTCAGGCACTTAAAGCTACTGATTATGAGCCGCGAGTTATCTTTTCTGAATGGTTTCTTGGAAGATGTAATCAAGATGCAATGTTTCTTAATAAAGTGCTATTTACCGATGAAGCTGGTTTCACTAGAGATGGTATAATAAATTTTCGAAATATGCATGAATGGGCTGAAGATAACCCTCACGCGGTTGTTGAACGTCACCACCAGGATAAATTTTCAATAAACGTCTGGGCTGGAGTTATTGATAATTACCTTATTGGACCATTTGTTTTGCCGAATAGGTTAAATGGAGCAGCATACAGGCTTTTTTTGGAAAATAACTTACATGAGCTTCTTGATAATATTCCGATTCAAATCAGACATAACATGTGGTTTATGCATGATGGAGCTCCACCACATTACAGCCTTGAAGCTAGACAGCACCTTAACGAAAGATTTGAGGGTAGAGTAATTGGCAGAGGTTGTCCTGTTAACTGGCCACCTCGTTCACCAGATCTAAATCCAATGGATTTTTTTGTTTGGGGTTATTTAAAATCATTGGTTTATTCCAGTCCTGTTGAAACAGTTGAAGAATTGGAAGAACGAGTTTTTCATCATTGCGAAGACAGTCTATGATGCGACGGTTGCGCTTGTGTGTGGAAACCAATGGTCGCCACATTGAGCATCTGCTTTAATTTTTTTTGATTTGTTTTTTTAGAATAAATATTTTTTTAAACCGTTTCTTATTATTAAATCAAAATAGTCCCACCACGACATTTGAACTACAATTATTTAGAGAGAGCTAAAAAAGTTATTTTTATTTACGAGATTCACCGAGGTAATTTAGGAAAATTGAAAATTAAGCTAAAGTGGACGAATATCTTTGGATGATGTTTTCTCGGAAACGGCTGCTCCAATCGAGATCAAACAAGTATTCCTTTTTGACGTAGTTTTCAATGTAGAATGTAAAAAAAATATGGATAAGTCATTACCAAAAACACAAAAAAGTTATGAATAATCAAAATTTTCAAAAAATTCCCAAGTACACCCCTGACGAAATAATTTCTTTTTGAAGGTGTCAAAAGGTCACTATTATTGATCATATTTAACAGCCAAAATTTGGTTCTTTTATTTGTTTCCATTTTTAAGAAAATTCAAAAAATCAAAATAAAAAAAATGATTTCGAGAGGCTGTTGCTCGCTTAGGGGGCACTTTAGGACATAGGTCTATAGGAACTTTTTTCCATTTTTTGGTTAAGGAATCTGCCTGAGAATTTTGGGACACATTTTAAAGGACACCCTGTATATACGCTATGTAACATTTTGAATGAAATAATTTAGTACAAATTGTTACTTTAATGTAGATTACACATAGATATATAAATTGATATAATCTTTATGTGATTAAATTTATATAACGGATATGTAAGTTTGTAACATATTTTAATTATATACATGGTATATAACTATGGTGCTAAGTTTGAATTTAGGTGTTCGGTTCCATAAATAACACATAAAAGTGCATACAGGACAGTCTAAGTATATTTTATCCTTCTTAGTTATGTAACAGGAGGGAACATGTAACAGAATGGTTTGCTGGGACATACCTGATTTTACACCTTGATAATAGGAACAACGCGATTAGCGGCACAAATCCTTCAATGAAAAAATTACTGGCGATTTTTGAACACAATAAACCTACAAATGCAACTAAAAATTCTCTGTAAAAAATATGTGCTAAAAAAATAGAAGGATGGCATACAAAGCCATAAAATTATTTTTAGCAATCTGCACACCATCAAACACGAAGTACCGAGCTCAAGTCAAAAAAACAGGAAAGTGTTGCCCATCGGCAGGATATGACGGGTAATGTTAGTAACGGACTCAAAATTCAAATTTGATATATCCAACTTATGAATAACGAAATATTAAAATTATGTTGGGAATATATTTTCGATTAGTATCTACCTAGACCTGTAAAAGTTAAATAAAGCTTTAAGGTTTTGTTTAAGAAACTATCTCGGCGATATCTTGTTAATTTCAAATGGAAATAAACAAGAGTGCACGACAGAGTTGACGTGAACGAATCTGTCCCATAAAATAAATTTTTAAATACGGTTATTAAATAAATATTTGATTGCTAAAAATACTCGTAGCAGAGTATGGGAAAATTTATGGGCTCCTTAAATATTTACAAAATAAGTAAAATTTCAAATATAAAATTAATAATTTACTCCATTTATGAATCCTACATGTATGCAACACAAAAGACAGACAAAATATATAACATTAGACTTCCAAAAACTAAACAAATTTTCGAATAGAGGTGGGAACTAATTAACGTCGTTTTTGAACGTTACATGCACTTATCTTTTTACAAAAATTAGATCTTATTTATTTTTAAATTATTAAGAAGCAAAATTTGAGATGTCTTCAGTTCGTCTAGACCCGTCCCGTCCCTCCAATAGCAATCTCAATGTGAAATATAATTAAGTGTGTTATTAATATGTTTATTAATTATTTCGTTATACACTTACAGATACGATTTGAGTTTAAGGCAATAATTGGCAGAGAGCGTTCTCCAATATCATTATCTGAGCAACTGATTAAATTCACTTCTGTGGATTTTTCCAGTGCAAAGAAAGTTAGTGATTAGGACCGAAATTCAAGAATCTGCTTATTTGGACTACTTATAAAGTACGGATTAGGTAATTACTATGAAATTAAATTATTTTTAATTGTACAAAATTATTCTGTTAGATTGTTTATCTGGTTCGCTAAAACACTCATTGAGAAGACTACATCAGCTGTGATACATCTTCTTCGTCTTATCCTGGAGACTGCAGGCATTCGAAAGACTGGAGGATACTTGGATGTCATACTCGAAGTATAGTATTCTGTTTTATATTATAAAATTATAGCATATTTGTTATTTTTTTTATATAATGTGAACTTACTGAAAGGCAATGTAATACCACATTGCAAATAATTCAGTTTTTATTTTTTTTAAGGTAGTTCAATCGTAAAACGGCTTTTCTTAAGAACTCAATAAAATTAAAATATAACCCAGATAGCACACGACGTCTGAAATACGTCTTTTTTGTGTCTTGGTTTGGTCTCAATGTCCTAGGACGTTATTAAGACGTCTTATAAGACGTCTTGCAAAAGCCATAATTCAGACGTATTATTGTGAGAGCTCAAAGACGTTCTTAAGACGTCTTAAAGACGTCTTGCCAAATCCATATATTAATCTGAAAGCTCAAAGACGTCTTTAAGACGTCTTACAAACGTCTTTCAGTCGGACGGAAACTTGCACGGTTTACATAATTCAAATTTAACAAGAAGAATCAAATGAAGTGAAGTTTGACGTTTGATTTAACATTATATTCAAGCCGGACTTCCAATTCGGACACCATCGTGACAATATTGAAATGGCGTTCTCCGAATCTGGAGCCAAGAAATCCCATAAAAATCACAAAATATCTAGTGTAAAAGTGACCATCCGAATTTAAAAAGTATATAAAATTAAACAAAATATTCAGTGTAATATTTGGAGAAGATAATTGAAATCAAATATCAAGTGCAGTGGAAAAGTGAAAAGATTGAGCCCATATAAAACGAAGAAAAGAAGAAATACATTCAAGCCCAAGCCAAAAATGTGTATGGCCCAAGCTCATTGTGGATTATTGATTATTTTATTGCGTACACGATTATAGCCACCAAAAGCGACTTTGGGCTATTTTAAGCATTTGTGTCTCTTTCTACTTAAATAATATGGAACAAAAACCAGAGAGGGAAGAATAGTTTGTGTTAGCGATGTAGCACGTTCCTGGAATACAGGTAATAAATGAATATTTGTTTATATACATGTTAGCGGTATTTCTCTATACGCCCCACCATACATTCTTGAAGTCCATACACATGCGTGTCAGGATGGACGAGCGGGAGAAGACAGACCAGCGCAGTGGGTAGTACGCTAATAGACAGTGGCAATACCACAGCAACATTGTAATTGAGAATACTTGATCGTGAAATAAACCATTAAAAAGCAGTTTAGACATTTTTATTAGGGATGATACATCCCTTAAGTTTATATCAGAAGTGGGATCACTACGCGTACCGTGGCTAATAGACTATAATTAGTAATTTCAGTTGAAGTTAGTGCTAGTGATAATGGCGGACGAAAATCCTGAACCTCGTGACAGTGCGTCAGCGGAACACAATGTCGGTCGATGCTAAAGACAATGTGAACGGACATAGTTCAAAGCATGCTAAATTTCAGTGGTAAGAAACATTACTAAACTTTGCAGCAGCCCAAGAGTAATAAATGCTGATGAATCTCAACATTCCAAGATGGCTACGTAACCGTTCGCCAAGCCAATGCCCAATGTTACAGGAACAAATTAATCTAATACGCAAGCGCCGACATTTGCGCCTGTGCAGTTTTCGACTTACTAGTTATGACCCTGACGATATTCCATAAAAGAATGGTTTGAGTAACGCTACCAAAAATAAAAGGCGAACTCAGCGTTAGAGATAACTTCATGGCCGCTAAATTGAGCAAAGCATCTAAGAATCTTGGTTATTGTTATTGTTGTGACTGGCGACTTCTGTCTCGAACGTGGCAAGACTTTGTGATGACCTAATTGTTGCATTTGCTGACAAGGAAACACCAGCTGCTCGTGAATACAAGGCTACGCTTCAATGCCATGATTGTAACTCACAGGTGTGTGATTGTGAAAATCAAAAATTGTGAATCATCACTAAATTTTAATAATGCTTTGCTGTGGCATTAAGTTCCGGTTTAGGCAATTCAAAAGCCAAATTCCGAACGTGAGTGGTGAGCTCATAAAATTACTTGCCGAATTTGATGCGATCCGTGTTAACTTGAGTTCCCGAGAATGACGAAAAATGCAGAGATAATTAGAAAACCAAGAAGTCAGTTTAAACGAGAAGCCGCCGTCAGGACACCAACAAATAATATCATGTCAGAGTACATAACAGGAGAGTACATTTAACACGGTTACTACACATAAAAATCCGACAGTATTAAAGCATTCATTGAAAGAAAAATGGGTCACCTCGAATCCAATTATTGTTATAAACAAAGAAAGTCTAAAAAAAAAACATTTGTGTTAAAATAAATAATGCCATCTAAATTCGACACCGACAACCATGTTATTATACTTTGAGTAAGCTCAGTCATTAGAATACATTATTGATAGTGATGTTGACAGTTCAATAATTAAACATTCCGTATAGAAAACATTAAAAGGAACGATTAGACCAGCTGATGTACGTGTATTTGTTGAGACTTGAAACTCAAAAGATGTTTAGAATATCGATCTTTGTGATTTTGCTGACTATTACGTTAGAGGTCGTTCCAAATAATGTGATTCCTGAAGATTATTAGAAGCAATGTCATATGCCGACCTTGTTTACGTGTTGAGAAAAATGTCAACACGATTAAGTTACATCAAGACCTGCTCAATATTCCAAGTGTTTACAATAAAAAATTGAACGATATGAAAATTAATCGATTAGAATTTAATAGACACTTTTAAAATACAAGTGAAGAATCTTTTAATATTTTACAAGAATAAATCTGCTGACCACATATCTACCGGAAAAATGTCAATTTAGATTAAAATGCAATACTCCAGTAGCGTATCGACGAAGACGATTAGCGTATCAAGACAAAATTCAGCAGAAGAAAATTATAAACAGTGACATTATCCGCAGAGGTCACTTAAAATGAAGGTGGGTAAAGTTTTCTGGATTTTCCCCATCTGTAAGTCAAATGGCAGTCATCTTTAAGTCGTCCAGAAGGTCACTACAAATAAAATGATAGCCGTTCTTTCCACACACAAGCTCAGTCAACTTTGGAGATTGAAATTCACTCGTAAGTACAAGGGGTGAATTAGGGAGAGTATTCCTATTGTATTTTAAAATATAAAAGTCCTATTGTGCTATTAAAAAAAAAAAAGTTTTGAAGATCAAATTAATGCTTTTAAAATATTTTACCACGTTGGACATGAAGTCAAGCTGTTATCAAATGGAAATAGAAGAAAGTTCCAAACAGGTAACTGCTTTTGTTACTAAACCTATTGCATACTATAGTCGCCGTACGACTGATTGTGAATCAAGGTAACATTTTTACAATCTAAAGACTTGTTATAGTGAAAGCGGTTGAACACTTTCGTGTGTATCTGTACAGTGTGCATTCAATAGTATATACAGACTAATTCGGTTCGAGAAAAAGCTGTAAACAAATTATATACGCGCGCGGCGTGTTGATGTGATAAGTTATAGAATTAAAACTTTTCTATTGAGTACCACCCTGGACATAAAATGTAACATATAGATTATTAAAAAAAAATCCAGTGAATTATGTAAGCGAGTTAAAAGTGTGCCCGTTAAAAACAATAAACAAACAAACAAAATTACCGATAAGCATACGCTCCGAGATTTCCAGCAAAGTGATATGATTTGTCATCAGATAATTAATAAGCCGGGCTTTGACATTGACCTACCTAATTGTTAAATAGGACAACTATAAACAAAACTGCGAAAATATAGTATGCAGCGCGATTGTTTATTCTGACTTTGTATAATGATGAGTCTTCACATATAGGATAGAATAAGGTATTCAGAGACTATTTATTTATTATTTTATATTGGCCGAAAATGGGTCAGTGCTTTTAAAAGAAAATACATCACTTGACGTGAATTTTGATAACATAGAGAAAAGTCACATAACATTTTAGACACATAGTATATTAATCATGCAGGTTCTTTAGTGAACTCTAGTGGTTGTATTCAAATATTAGTTATAATCGATGCATTTCCAAAATGTTGCAAGCTAGAAACAATTTCTAAAGATTCCATATGTTGTCTAATATCAATTATTAAAGAAATGAGAAAACCAATATGAATTATTATAGCTGCTGCATTTAATTCAATAACTTACAAAAACTTTCTTAGTAAACGTAACGTGCAGATTGATTACATAGTAACCGGAGTGCCACGTGGAAATGGTAGAATGTGTAATGATTAACTCTCTTTAAATTGTTATGAACAACACTCTTAGCAGAAAAAGAAAACCAGTGAATAGCAGTAGAAGAAGCCGTCGTAATATCACAACAATGCATAAAAAAATTGAAGACCGTCAAACCAAGGTTAACGATTCAATGAAACTAGGCGTCGAGCCACATTATCTAAGCCAGGCGATATCGTGGCAATTGAAGATTCACAGCTCGCAGGTGGAGGAAAATTGAGGCCAAAATACAAAGGGCTTTACACAGTTGGAGAGGTATTACCACATGAAATATATCAACTTCACAAAGAGCGACAGCGAATAACTGTAGCCGCTCAAGATTAGTTGCTATGGTCATCGAAGTAATTATAAAAAAGGTGAGTGGAAATCCCACAATATTAAATTAAAATAATTGTTTTTGTTGATTTATGGTGGAAATCCCACCAAATTTAACTAAATAAATTATGATAATAAATTAACACTAGGGTTTAGTATTGTAGCACTAGTGTTTAGTGTTAGGGTGGCAATCTCAACAGATGTTCCTGAATAAATCATGATAATAAATTAACACTAGGGTTTAGTGTTGTTGCACTAGTGTTTAGTGTTAGGGTGGCAATCCCACCAGATGTTCCTGAATAAATCATGATAATAAATTA
Source organism: Psylliodes chrysocephalus (assembly GCA_927349885.1). NCBI lineage: Eukaryota > Metazoa > Arthropoda > Insecta > Coleoptera > Chrysomelidae > Psylliodes > Psylliodes chrysocephalus. The sequence continues at coordinate 54,945,110 of OV651813.1, read as the reverse complement.
ACACTAGGGTTTAGTGTTGTAGCACTAGTGTTTAGTGTTAGGGTGGCAATCCCACCAGAAGTTCCAGAATAAATCATGATAATAAATTAACACTAGGGTTTAGTGTTGTTGCACTAGTGTTTAGTGTTAGAGTGGCAATCCCACCAGATGTTCCTGAATAAATTATGATAAATTAACACTAGGGTTTAGTGTTGTTGCACTAGTGTTTAGTGTTAGGGTGGCAATCCCACCAGATGTTCCTGAATAAATCATGATAATAAATTAACACTAGGGTTTAGTGTTGTTGCACTAGTGTTTAGTGTTAGGGTGGCAATCCCGCCGGATGTTCCTTTATAAATCATGATAAATTAACACTAGGGTTTAGTGTTGTTGCACTAGTGTTTAGTGTTAGGGTGGCAATCCCACCAGATGTTCCTAAATAAATCATGATAAACTAACACTAGGGTTTAGTGTTGTTGCACTAGTGTTTAGTGTTAGGGTGGCAATCCCACCAGATGTTTCTGAATAATTCATGATAATAAATTAACACTAGGGTTTAGTGTTGTAGCACTAGTGTTTAGTGTTAGGGTGGCAATTCCACCAGATGTTCCAGAATAAATCATGATAATAAATTAACACTAGGGTTTAGTGTTGTAGCACTAGTGTTTAGTGTTAGGGTGGCAAGTTTACCAAATGTTCCCGAATAAATTATGATAATAAAGTAACACTAGAGTTTAGTTTTATAAAACTAGCGTTTGGTGTTAGGGTGGCAATTCTACCAAATGTTCCTGAATAAATTATGATAATAAAGTAATACTAGAGTTTAGTTTTATAACACTAGCGTTTAGTGTTAGGGTGGCAATCTCACCAACAATAAATAAAAATAAAGGTAGTTAGTGGCAATCCCACCAAGGTTAATTGAAAAGGTAGTTAGTGGCAATAGCACCAAGGTTAAATAAAAAGGTAGTTAGTGGCAATCCCACTATGTTTACTGCAATGGTGGCAATCCCACCAACATTAATTGAAAGTAATTAGTGGCAATCCCACTAATGTGTATTGTAATGGTGACAATCCCACCAACATTTATTGAAAGAGTATTAAGTGGCAATTCCACTAATGTTTATGGTAATGGTGGCCATTCCACCAACGTTGATTGAAAGAATAACTAGTTGCGATCCCACGATGTTTACTGTAATCGTAGCAATTTCACCAACATTAATTGAAAGAGTAATTAATCATTTAGCGTCTAAAAAGAACATTAGTGATAATGTTCATAAGTCGTAACAGTAGTTCTGTTTTCGTATTTTGTAATTCCAGATATATGTGGCGCGAGGACGCACCAATTGCAGGATGGCCGTGTTAGCGGTATTTCTCTATACGCCCCACCATACATTCTTGAAGTCCATACACATGCGTGTCAGGATGGACGAGCGGGAGAAGACAGACCAGCGCAGTGGGTAGTACGCTAATAGACAGTGGCAATACCACAGCAACATTGTAATTGAGAATACTTGATCGTGAAATAAACCATTAAAAAGCAGTTTAGACATTTTTATTAGGGATGATACATCCCTTAAGTTTATATACATAGAACATTAATATCCTGTTTCTTCTAAGAATAATTAAATTAATTTAAAAGTAAACATCTTAATATAAGATTTAATTCAGATATTCGTCAAGTATCATTTTTGTTTGTTTTTATGGAGATTTTGAGAACTAATAATATCAAAAACTCCCTATTAGATAGCCATTTTGAGTGAAGTTAAAGTAAAATTGTTAAAGTAGGCGGTTAAGCATAATAGCTCATATTGCATTAAATGATTATAAAAATTCTTTGATTTAAAATTCTAAGAAATTAATTTTTTGTTTTGTTTTATAGATAACTGTTCTGTCGGTTTTTACTAACTTTTGCAAAGTATAATTTTCTGTGACTAGATGCTCTTAACTAAATTTCTTTTTAGGAGCTATACAAAGGCAACTACAAATCAAAGAGAACAATAAATCCAGTTATGGCTAAAGAGGAGTGATCGAATGCGCTACAAAGAAAATAACTCTTAGTGACCTGTGATTAATAGATGTTTTATCAATAAATATTTTAATTCTATTTTTTGCATTATTTACAATCTGCAAGGTTGTTCTACTTTTTAATAACCAAGACGTCCTACGTTCATAAGACATCTTAAAGACGTCTTATTTATGGCTTTACAAGACCATTATAAGCTATTAATAAGTCGTCTTATTTATGGCTTATTTAAAGCTTCACAAGACCATTATAAGCCATTAATAAGACGTCTTAAATACGTCTTATTTAAGGCTTCACAAGACCATTATAAGTTATTAATAATTCGTCTTAAAGACGTCTTATTTATGGCTTATTTAAAGCTTCACAAGACCATTATAAGCCATTAATAAGACGTCTTAAAGTCATCTTATTTATGGCTTATTTAAGGCTTTACAAGACCATTATAAGCTATTAATAAGTCGTCTTAAAGACGTCTTATTTATGGCTTATTTTAAGCTCTACAGACCAATATAAGCCATTAATAAGACGTCGCTTTTTGTAACATCAGACGTCTTCTAAGACGTCTTAAAGACGTCTTATTTATTGCTTATTTTAAGCTCTACAGACCAATATAAGCCATTAATAAGACGTCTTAAAGACGTCGATTTTTGTAACATCAGACGTCTTCTAAGACGTCTTTCAGGAAATACCACACGTCTCGAATGTCTTATGCTAGACTTCTTAATGACGTCTTTAAGATGACTTTGTGCTATCTGGGAAGGTTAATGAAAGTGTCTTTTATGTAACTAAAAAAAAAATTAAATTTTTTGACCGTCTGTGAAACGAGATATTAACAATCCAAATGTGCATAATTAACACTCTTGAAGCCTCTCATGTACACAAGTAATGCATTTATTTCAAGATATCTCGAAAACGGTTCTTACCATATTTTTTAAAAACTAATGTAATGTAAATCAAGAAGTTATAAAATGTTCTAAAGAAACGCTGACCGTCTTAGTAAAAAGATATAGATTTTTAAAATAAAAATATTTTTAAAGCAATTGACGCGTAGTTGCGTAAAATTATTACAACTTGGCAACGTTGTATACGCTGCAATCAACGCGTTGTACCAAAATAACACTCGATCAGCTAAGAGGATGTTATAACCTCGCTACGTTTTCTTGAAAAATTAATTCGTCCACTGTATTTGAGAACTGAAATCAGCGGTTCTGTTTGAACCAAAACAAACCCATAAAATTAATTTGAAGAAGTCACAAATTTCTATAGCAAATCATTCATATATTTAAGAGGTTGCCGGATGGATTTTATTAAAATCCATACAAATAAGCTGTGTTTTGTACAGTCTCTTACATAAATAAAATTGATTAGCATTGAGAATCTCGAACTATTGGTATTCACCATTAAGCGATATTTTTATGTACGACTGTCGCGACTGAACTACCTTAATTTTATAGTATTTACTTAACATTCGTGAATAGTGTAAAGTATGTAAGTGTATTAGTGGTTTACGATTTACTAAAGATCTTAGCTGAGCTGAGCTAGGCTCATCTGAATTGCTAAGATGGTAAATCGAAAGGGTCGAAAAATCAAACCCCAGCCAAACTGTCAATTGTCAACTTCGAACCTCAACCACCGAACCTCAACTCATCTTTTGTTGTCGTTTTGTCCAGTTCGTTGTGTTTAGTAAATTGTTTATTGTTTCTTTTAGAATAGACAATAAAATAGGAAGTATTTGTTTAGTTGTTTTAAACAGTTGCAGAAATAAAAATGGAAAAGTATTTAATCGATGTAAAGGTTTTCATCAAAAATAATAAAAAAATATTTAAAAAAATATACTTTTTAGGAACTGATGAACAATACATCGGAAATTTTTTCATCTTCTTCTTCCACTTCCAGTTTAGATGACATAGATACCGATTCAGATATTGAAAAACCAAGAGCGAAAAGATGTAAAATTTCTAGTTATCTCCAAGTAATAAATAATTATTTAGATGTTGAATTTAAAGAACATTTTCGTATGACTAGGACAACATTTTATTTCATTAAAGGTAATAATGCTTTCTTTTTAAATTTCAAAATATTTACATATAAATTTGTTTTAGAAAAATGAACGACCGCTAATATTTTTCCAACCCATCCTTCGGGACCAACAAAAGTATCACCTGAAAAGTCACTGTTAATTACCTACACTCTGGTATATTTCAAACACTGAGACATTTCGCCAAATTTCAGACCGGTTTGATGTATCAAAAAGCACAGCCCACTTTATGATTCAAAAAGTGACACAGCATTTTGTGGATGTTAGTGCAACATACATTAAGTGGCCCAATAATAATGAATCAATAGAAATATCAAATTATTTTAATGAAAAATGTGGTGTTAATGGAGTTATTGGAGCTATAGATGGCAGTCATATAAGAATTAAAAGGCCAATAGATGACCAAGAAGTGTTTTATAACAGAAAAGGCTACTATAGCTTTGTAATCACAAAAAAATGTTTACCAACATTTTCTGTGGGGAAGCAGGATCTCAACATGATGGTCGGGTTTTTAGAAAATCGAAATTGTATGGAGATATTTTAGAAAATAGAGTAAATATGCAAAATTACTTTTTAGTTGCTGATACAGCCTATCCAGTTTTAAGTTGGGTTATTCCTCCGTTTAAAGATAATGGAACCTTAACATTAAGACACAGAAGGTTTAATAAAGTAATTTCTTCGATTAGAATTTCTATTGAACATTCCTTCGGACTTTTAAAAGGCAGGTTTAGAAGATTACTACATGGCTTTGAAAATACAGACATTGAATTTATTGTAAGATGTGTAAGTGCAGCTTGTGTAATACATAATATATGTATAATAAGTGATGACCTGGATATAGATCTGGCAGAAATTGAAGATATACATGAACCTGGACCACAAATTGAATATGAGCAAGTAGAGAATCGTCGAAATGAACTGTTAAACATGTTATTTCCAAATTAGCTGTAATAAATAAGTTTGAATAATTTAGATAATGAAAAATAAACAATATAAACCAATATCTATTTTTGTTTTATTTATATTTATTAGAAACACTACCAACTAAACAATATTTTTAACATTGCAACTATTTTTGTAAAAAAATATATTTAACTTAAAGACTATTAGAATACTTTAAAAAAAGGTGTATCTGTTTTTTTTCTAAATATTTTTCGAATGCCGCTATTTTTCTTTCTTCTAAAGCTTGTTTCCTTTCTTCCAATTCAACCTTTTTATCAAACCTTTCTTGTTTTTTTCCTCCCTTATTCTCTTCTCCTCCCTTGCTTTTTCCCTATCTTCCTGTAATTTATTATAAAATTCTTTTTTAAATTTTAAATATTGTCCAGTTGGATTTTCCCTCTTTCGTTTTTTAAACTTAGTAGGTCCTGTGGTTTCTGGATGTACATTTTCAATATCTTTTGATTTGTTACCTGTGACCTCTGGAATCTCGTCATCCGTACTCTTTGATCCGGAAGGGATGCTTTCCACTATAGTTACTGGAATATTGCAACTATTTTTTGATGTTGAAGGACCACTTTCAACCGAACCTAAGTTTAAACTATATGGACTGCTATTGCTAGGTTTATAGCCTAGTATAGAATCTATATTGTCAAAAAAAAAAAGGAACCTTACTGGGCCTTTCCCAGTTCTTGTTTTAATATCTTTTGCCTTATTATAGGTCTGAACAAGGTTACCCCATTTCTTTTTTGCTTCTACAATAGTTACATTTGTTTTATGACTTGCCAATTCATTCATAATGTTCTCCCAGCCTTTCTTTTTCATATGTGGATTTTGGTGCTGTAGTTGTTCATAATAAGTTTCTACTGCATTTATTAGGCACCCTGTTGAATTATATTCCCAAGTTTTATTACTTTGAACTGGGACATCTTCAGATTCATTTTCAACATTTATATAATCTGTCTGAATGTCTGCAAACTTGCAACAATTGTTCTGCAAATTCTAAATCGTCTGAAATAAATATAAATATATTAACTTTAGAAAAATCGCTTATAAAGTTAAACTTAATTAATGGTAAAAACTCTTGACTTACTCCTTACCCTTAGCCCTCCTGGCTTTTTCAATACTAACATCCAAAGTATATTCTTTGTTGTTATGTTGTAAATCTGTTAAGTAAATTAACATTTTAATAGTAAATCAACAAATATTTAAATTTATATGTTTATATTTTATAACGAGTAAAACTGCATACATAAACGTAGAAACGTGAAAAAACTCACATAGAACATAAAGTTCTTTAAATTAGTTCATCTTAGCTGATGTTAGACAGACATTCGGTTACTTTATTTGCGGTAAGGGGGGAGGTAATTTGACTGAGATATTCTAATCTTGGTTGACAAAACGAACAACTAATCAACTCAGCCTAGCTTAGCTCAGCTAAGATTTGTGGTAAATCGTAAACCGCTATTATTTTCTTTTACCTTTTATTTTTAGCCTCCTCTGATCGGGTGACAAAAATCAATGCCGATGGTACTGATTCTCCTTTGTAGAAAAGGATCGAAGAATATTCTTGCTCTACTATTTTGAAATCGAGCAAACAGAAGCTCGGTAGCTGAAAATCAGAACTTTATTTTAGATCGTATGTTCTCCAGTTGAATACATTTTTTGCTCGTCTCATCTAGAGAAAATGATCGGATTTTCTACATTCTAATTTTTTATGTAACATATCAGTCATAACGTATTTTTTCGTTTAACTGTTCATGATCCTTATTAACAATTCACCTCTTCCACAAACGAAATCTTGTTTGCTCGTGTTGGTTGTTATACAAAAATAATATTCTGTTTGTTTAGTATATGGAGAATGGCCTTCTAGCAAGCTGAGTCGGTTATTCTTCATATTACTGTCAACAATATATGTGTGTATTTTTAAGACCGATTGAAACCAATAACATCCAGTAAAGATTAGTTATATAATAGTACTCGACTAATAAGCATCATTATAATTACGGTTCTCTTTTAATAAATGAACTATAAAGGATATTCACTGTGTGTTTAATATAAGGACCTTTCATACCTTCCAACAGGTTATGAGCCAAGTCACGTAATCGCGAGTGAATAAATAATCTAGATAGTTTTAAGTTTACACGGTGCAAAATATAAACAATGGCCAGTGGCGTGTCAACTGTGATGAAGCGAAATTTAAAACTGTTTAATGGTGAAAATTATTTAATGTGGAAGTTTAGACTGTCTGAAATAATTGAACAAGAAGGTGCTAGTAAAGTGCTAAATGAAGATCCACCAACACCACTTACCGAGGAATGGATAAAATGGGAGCGATTAGCGAGAGACACATTAATTGAATATCTAGATGATATAATACTATCACAATTACCGCCAGGTCGTGCTACGGCTCGGGAAATTCTCGAAAAGTTTGATGGTTTGTATGCATGTAAAAAGGTATCCACACAATTATGTGTTCAGGATCGTTTGTTCAATTGCAAATTAAAACCAGGCATGTCAATAAAAAAGCACATTATGGAAATAGAAGAACTGGTGCGTGATTTATCTGCTTGTGGTATGTATGGAAGTGAGTGAGACAACAAAAGTATGGTATATGCTAAACTCATTACCCTCCAGTTATGCACCAGTAAAAGCCGCAATCAAAACTATGACAGATGAAAGGCTCACATTAGCATTTGTAAAAGGTATGCTAATGGAACATGAAGAATATTTAGTTCGGGAAAATGCCGATACAAGTATGAAAGCTCTTCATTTTCGTGATGCAAACACCAATGAAAAATGGAAAAAGAAAGATAAATTTTCTCCAAGAAATAAACCAACCTTTAAAAATAAGCAAACACAAAAATGTTATCATTGTGGCAGGAAAAACCATATTAAACGTGATTGCTATTTTTACAAGCAAAGTGTAAAAATGCAAGAAAAATACAAGAAAAAGAAAAATCAGGAAGTTAGTGCTTCGACAGCAGTGATTAAGGAATCATTTGCTTTTATGATGTGTAATGAAAACTTAAATCATGATGATGATGGATCAGGAAGTTTTGTGTTGGATTCTGGTGCAACAGAACACATTATCAATGATTTGGGACTCTTCACAGAATATAAACAGCTAGTAGAGCCCATTTGCATACCTGCGGCGAAAAAGGGAGCGACCATCGAGGCAACACATATTGGAAGAATAGTGTGCAATACAACCCTTGGTTACAGCGGAGAATTGCAAGATGTCCTCTACAGTAAGAGTGTCCGGCTAATCTCATCTCAGTGAGGCGTATCCAGGAGGCTGGAATGTTGGTGGTATTCATGGAGACTGGCAATATGGAGATAAAAAGAGGAAACACGACAATGATTAAAGGTAAGCACATAAATAATTTGTATATTATAAAATTAATATTACAAAATGCGTTCAATACAGCACGGGCTGCGGGCCACGTAGCTGCGGTTACAATTATTGATAAAAATAAATTGTGGCATGAACGATTGGGCCACATAAGTAAAGACAAATTTTCTAAAATTCAAAAATGTGAATTAGTAAGTGATAATATCTATTTATTTATATTCATTAAGTGACTGGCTGAATGACAAAAGTCCAAGCAAAAAAAAATATATATAAACCCCATTAATGCGTTATCTGAAGCATGCATTAGCGGAAAACAGACACGCCTTCCTTTCGCCAAAATAAAAGATAAAAGATATATACAAAGACCACTATTAATTGTGCATTCGGACGTTCGTGGGCCGATAACACCTTCTACAATAGATCATAAAAATGATTTCGTAAACTTTATTGATGATTATACTCATTATACCGTAACCTATCTAATGTCAAATAAATCGGAAGTGTTTACATATTTTAAAGATTACGTTGCAAAGAGTGAGGCCCATTTCAATACAAAATTAACTAATTTGAATTGCGATAATGGTCGAGAATATTTATCAGGCGAAATGAAGGAATTCTGTAAAAAAAACGGAATAACATATCTTTCAGTACCATATACTCCGCAACAAAATGGTAGCGGAAAGGATGAATAGAACAATAATCGAAAAAACACGAACAATGATTCATACCGCGGATCTAAACAAACGCTTCTGGGGCGAGGCAGTTTTAACAGCAACTTATTTAGTAAACAAAATACCAACAAAAGCAATAAAATTAAATAAGACACCGTATGAGATGTGG